>CM039141.1:441525-485965 GCA_022036555.1 Microstegium vimineum
CGTGGCGTTCCTTCCACGCCTGCCTCCCACAACCAAAGCACACACACCATGCCATCCTCGTCCTCCTCCGCTGACGACGAGGGCGCCCGCGGCAAGCGCAAGAGGGGCTCGACAGGCGCATCCGCATCCGGCGGCGACCACCAGCAGGCTCCATCGTCCAAGTGGCGGACGCCGCGCGCGCAGCAGGCCTACTCCTCCAAGCTCCTCCAGGCGCTGCGCCTCGTGCGCGGCGGCGGCGGCACCAGCACCAGCACACCCAGCACCTGCTCCGCGTCCGCCCCGGCGGTGCGCGACGCGGCCTACCGCGCGCTGGCCGTGGCGGCGCGGGGCCGGTCGCGCTGGAGCCGCGCCATCCTGGCACGCAGCCGGCGGTGCCGGGCGCTCCACTACCTCCGCGCGCGCCGACCGCCACCGACGAGGCCCCGTCGGCGGCGGCTTCAGCAGCAGCAGGACGGCGAGGAGGAGCGGCCGCATGCGCAGCGCGGGCTGGCTGGCAGGGCCAAGGTGCTGGGGCGGCTGGTGCCCGGGTGCCGGAGCCTGTCGCTGCCCGCTCTCCTGGCCGAGGTGTCCGACTACATCGCCGCGCTGGAGATGCAGGTGCGCGCCATGGGCCAGCTCACGCAGGACCTCGCGGCGTCGGCTTCTCCGGCGGCGCCATGGATTGCTCCGCCCTAGCTCAGCTCTTTGATTGGCCGGATTTGGATGAAAATGGATTGACCTGTACATTTCTCTCTGCTAGTGCTAGCTGTTAGTAGCTGATCCATCGATCGACCCTTTTTTTTTATGTGCATGGCTGGGTGCTTCACAAGTTTGAACGTGTGATGTTTGAATGCAAAAAGCAAGCAAGCAAAATGGCTGCATTCATTCATATTATAATGATAATTGTTTGTATTACCGCTTTAATTTGCCTCTTTTGGAAATGTATTTTTTTTCTTTTAAAAAAAATAAAGAATAAGCCGGGCAGTACAGCACGGGACACTTGATGCTTTTGTTCGTTCATCGATCGAGCAAAACACTAGTACTGCTTTTTTATTTATTTATTTTTGCTTACTTTTCTTCCCTGTTTGCAAATACTACTCTGGCTGCAACCAAGAAGCAAGAACAAAGACACAAAACTTCTTCTTTTGAAAAGAAAAACAAAAAACATGGGAAGAAAGGCAGCATTTGCGGAGGATCGGATAGCATAGCATGTGACTCATCTGGTGGCCGCGTAATGACCTGATCTGACCTGGCACGTGATGTGGGGCCCAGCAGCAGCCTCACGCCACCACACTGACCTCGCCGGTAAGCCAGGTGCCTCTTGTCTCTGCGTGCAGTGTGCGCTCTGCAGTAACAACAGTAAGAGCTCAGTCGCACCTCTTGCTCTCTCTGTCCCAAAAATATTAAGTGTTATTCTATTTTTTTTATACTTATTTATAAATAAGTGTTTCTCATTTTACAATATATATATAGTAACTTTTTCTTCCTATAAATCTCTATCTCCATCTCTCTTTCGTGTTTTTGTGAATTACACTTTTTTTTTACTTTTTCTTAATTCCTATGCCCAATGCTAAAACGTCACTTATTATTATTATTATAGAACATAGGGAGTACACTACTGGACCTTGATCCTGCTCACGGTTACGGCGACCTGTAGTTTAAACAACATTTTATGATTTTATATTGTATACACCCTTCGTCGTCCCATGTAAGTCATCAGCTGATTTTTTCCGTCTTAGCGAGACAGTTAAAAGAAACACAAGAGGGAGCGAACCATACGTTGGAAAGTTAAAAATATCTTAAGTTTGACAAACTTATATGATAATATACTAATATTTATGATAATATACTAATATTATGATATTTTTTTATTAATTATTATATTTTCATAGTACAACTATTAGATGCCATATATCTATATATTTTGCTATATTTTTTTATCAAATTTAAGAAATAATTTATAATTTAAAAATTATAGGAGTATTTGATTGACGCAAATAGAAAAGCCTGTAACAATATATATAGTTACCATTGTGCCGTGGGGCCTGGGATACGCGACAATGGACCAGCGAGGCCTCAGACTTCGCCAGGAACCAGTGATTTAGCCCACCAATGATACCACTTCCAACCGGGCCCACACTACAGACGTGCCCTGCTTTGGCTCGTCCCCATTTTTCTTGGTTTGGTAGCTTTTCGTCACCACTCACCGCTCAGCTAGTAGTACGTAAGTAGTAGTAGTAGTAGTAGTAGTAGGTAGTGCCGTACGTACATCGGTACACGTGGCCTCTGCCCTCTCCTCACAATGGCGTACAGTACGTACATTACAATCATCACTCGATCACAATCAGGCACGACAATTTATTAATACCTGACTAGCATGCATGCGTAAAATATTTAGGGGTGACACGTCAAGGCGTCACGAACAATTTTTTGAGAGGAGTGAAAACAAATCCACTTTAGTTTCATCGATGGTGTAGCTTATAAATTTTTTTCTTATATGTAATTAGCAAATATGTTGTGCAGCAACAGAATATATAGCTTATTGCGATAAGCCGGGTGAATTGCATGTGGCTGAATTTACATTGCATTCGATCGATCTACATACTCGATCGGAGCATCAGGCATGCTCTCCATATATATATATATATTTTTATTAGTATATAAGCACATGTACGCTACTGCTGGGTGGTTCATGCGACGCATGTAGATGTAGCCAGCTATATAGCGTAATTATGATGTCTCATACTAGTGACGAAGACAGCACTGTTTGGACCTGACTCAGTTGGTAAATGACTCGTGTTTTTCATGCCTGCACGTACGCGTCCGTGCATTGTTGAACACCAGGTTGATGGAATGATGGTGGTCGTCCTCTCCAATCGTTGTTCGGCGAGCTTATTACTTCGAGCGAACGTGTCTTTATATATATATATATATATATATATATAGAAGCAAGATGTGACGGTGTCGTGTTAATGCATGCACGTGGACTCAACTCAAATACTCTTCTATTCAATCCAAACGAGAAATGTTTTTCGCGGCGCCCGATTCCCCTCTTTTACCTAAAAAACTGTTTTTGTTTAAAAAAGATTTGTAGATGTGAGAGGGAATGAACGACCACAAAAGTTGACACTACGTCCCGAACAGCACAAGAGTTAGCTCTAAAGTCTAAACACAAGAACATGAAATAAATCCCGCGTTCTAAACAGGACCTTGATTTTTGTTTCGTTGGCTCAGTGCCTCCTTGTGCTCAAGGGAGGTTTCACGGTCTTTTTGGGGACCTTGTGTAGAAGCTGGCTGTTACCTCTCTCCCTTGTTTTTGGATTGTTTGTATCTCTTTCTTTCTATCTTAATCGAAGGAAGAGTTGCTGCCATTTTGTCCCTATAGAGGAGCACGAAAAGGTAGTATTGATTGGGCTGGGCTAGCTTGTATAGTTGTAGGATTCATGCTGCTCTCCTCCGCCGGCCCACGATTCTCTACATGGCAAATGTACTGTTCATGTCGCCCCGACTAAAGGGGCATGATGCCGGGCGGCAAATCAGCAATACTGCATTTTTAACCATTCTGCTACGCAAAATGCATAACTTAAAGCAATGCAACTCTGGAGTCACAACTCACAGGTATCTACGACCAAAAAAAAAAATCATAGATAAAAATATCAAAATTGCAATGACACGGTTTACTGACAGTGGCAATTGAATGCTAGCAGCAGTTTCGACTTTCGACAATGGATGGATGGAACTCAACACAGCATCAACAGTTTCCCGACTACAGAAACTCTAGGTCTGATTCCTGATGTTCCAGAACGATCGTGGCCAACGCTCGTCGGTAGGCAGCCGATCTTGCGTTCCTGACAAGGACGCAGATCTCCCGGCTCTGCAAGTTCTCATGCGCCCATTGCTGTCGCCTCAGTACTGCCAGAAGCTTTGCCTCACAGAATGCTACCGCTACTGCATCATGCCCGTTACTGTAAACAAAGTGTACTCCCAAGTTACTGCTAGACGATAGTGTATATGAGAAGGGAGATGTATATTGATGGGAAGGGAGATGTAATAGGTACCTTCCGTGGATGAAACCACTTGTGACAAATCCTATCGGCCATCTGAACGCCGCCCGTGCAGCGTCATCCGTAGGCAACTGAAGGCTGCTCGTACTAGGATCAAGCCAGGAGAAATAGGAACTAACATGGGACTGAGGAAGCTGTAGTTCCCATTTTTCTATGCATTCTTCCTCTTCTTCCTTTGATCTGTTCCATGCATGAAATGAACTTATTAGTTCTTTAAATGTTCTTTTGTTTCCTATTACCACCTTTGGAAAGGAACAAATGTTTGAAGCAAGCACATGTTGCCGATGTGTCCTCAAGATTGCTAAGAACACGTCAAAACAGGAATGAAGTACGTATTATTTCTGTAATATATATGAACTAACATGTTGCAGGAAACAGATTACAGAACGAGATGCGTTTAACAAATGCTCACAGCAACCACATGTTGTGTCAAAATGCCAAAGCATCCTCAAGATTGCTAAGAACACATCAAAACAGGAAATTAAATATATATTGTTTCTGTGATATATGAAATAAAATCACATATTATATTCAAGAGAAGAACTGGTATGCTCTCTTGATATCAACCAAGAAAAAAGGATAGCATTCCTCAGACAATATGTATTAAAAGGACAGGTGGGATATTGACCTGATTTTCCAAGCTGAAAGATCTGAAAGAAATGGGGCACAAACAACAGCACCCTCTTCAAAAGAACCTTCCTTGAAAGCTCGGATCAGAACCCTTGTAAGGCATAATTCACTCGCGAATCGTGTCATCTTGACAGTGCCAGTAGAAGCTAAGTTAGGTTGATCAGAATCCACTTTCATTTCAGATGATGAATTCAGATATTTCACATCAAAGTCTTCCACATATTGTCTCAGAATTTGGATGGTTCTTGGCACATGAAGTTGCAAGGGTGCAACATTTGCTTGCAATGGTTCTGCATCTCCAGACTTGGAATGTACTTCAGGAAAACCCAATATGCCATCATCTTTATGAAAACAAGTCATGATACAGTGCCATAAAGGAGGCACAGGAACTCTTGGAGGTCTCTTGGCAACAGGGCATCGGTCAGCTACTTTATCAAAACCAGCAGCTTCTTTGGACGCATACGATGCATACACTTTGCTGTCTGGATAATCATAAGGAAAGCATGGCATTCTGAACTGCATAATGGATATGTCAGTGCATAAGTGTTTAAGATAATAAAAAAATGATGCTACTAAACCTACTGTGCGCTCCTTGATGAACAAATTTGACATTAATACTGCCTCTGTCAACAAAAGGTAAGATCTCACCGCTAGTTCATTCTCATTGTATTTCATAGATGCATAGCTTTGTTGCTAAGTTGAACAAATGCAATAACAGTTAGATAAATCTAAGGAATCATCAATAGTTGACCATTCAAGAAAAAAACAGCAATCATTGGAAGGAAGATAGCGTCTAATAATTAGCTTCTCAATGCATTACATATGCAAATACCTTTGTTGAAATCCACCGTCTCTCTCGTAAGCCAATTGCACAGGCACCATGAGACACTAGAAAGAGCCAGAAAGGTTTCACCCAACTCAAAGGTAGAATGAAAACCACCTGTATATTCATTCAATATGTACATAGGACAAGTCTCATTAGCAGGATTACATGATGACAATATATACACAACTTCATCATTTGAAAGATTACTGCCCCAACTCAGTAAGAAAACCATAATAGCACATTATACAGGAATTCAAGGCACAAACTAGAGTTCAAAAATCAAGACTCGTGACAACTGATCTAAAATATGTTTCTTTCTAAGAAGCAAAACCAAAAATAACTTAAATGTGAAACGAACATGAGATAGATAAACTCAGGTATCATGATAGGAGAGGCAAACTCATAATTATGAAGCAATGGGGCAACCATGCAAATGCACCTTTTCTTTATGATATTAATGGGGCAATAATAAAGGCTAGCACAGATGTCAACAATTTCTTCATATGTTCTTGCAAGCAGGATATCTAATGTCGTCTTCAAGGACAAAAGATAGGCCTTACCCTAGAGCAGGCATTCCCTCTCTGGCATGTTTCAAAAGAATAACCGGGCAGGACCGAATGAAGTTATCCTTCTCTTGGGTTGTCTGCCCTTGATCATTTCCTGAATCCAAGCAGAAAAACTTTATACGTTCATGGTGCTTCTCCTTACAAAGAACCTCATCTGAGACAGGAGGATTTATGCTTTGCTTGGAATCCCACAGTTCTCTACAGTCAGAAAGGAATATATCATGCTTCCCAGGGTGCATCCACATCAATGGCAATATATTTCCAACCTCTGATGATACCTCATTAGCATTTGGGGCTATATCTTCCTCCAAAACTTTGCTCTGCTTCTCAAGGGAGACTAATTTTGAAGAATCTATTCCCTTGACTGAAACTTCCCTGGGGTCATGAACTACCATGGATAGTATAGCACCAGGCTGAAGAATCTCAGCATTATCAATGACAGATGCTTTCAAAAGGTGAGGGTCAGTAGAGGAATCCAGGGGAGTATCAGTTAATACGGAGATATCACTTGTTAATATCATGTTGATCTTACTTGAACTGCATTATTAATTAAAAAGGCATAAATTAGCATGGCTTGGCACCTTAGTTTTCTCACTGGTAACAGTAACTTAATTCCCAAAAAGAAGACACATACTTGGTTGGTTGCAAAATCTTCTTAAGAGATTGCATAGCCTTGCATCCATTGACTTCCAATCTTGCAATTTTTCCTTCTAATGAGCAACATTTGACAACAACACCAGAATCTTGAATCTGTAGTGCAGGGCAGGACATTATATGGTGAGATGAAAGCAGGAATAATATTACAAGTAAACTTGCTACTCGTAACTGTTACGTAGCAGTAAGGATTACATTGCACAAGATAAATTATGCTCACCAAATGGCATCTTAATTCGTACATTCGTCATAAAAGCAGCAATTCCTAAAGTGCTTAGGTACTGAGCAGGCGGATGTTTCTCATTATTAGGATATAAAAAGTGCTATTTTCTGGTCAGCAGCTCAAAATACAGCACTCAACTCATAGAAGCTACCAACAAAAAGAGGGGCATGAGGTTTTCTTTTTTCCATTCCTCCTATTAAACCCAAATCGTGGTGCATCCTGTATTTTCTGTGAGTAGTTTGCACTTTAATCTGAATATGAAGTATAAATACAGATTTACTTGGCGTCATATTAATGGTGGTTAATAAAACGAAAAAAGAGTGACAAAAAATGTACTCTACATAACTTACATCTCCCTTGAATATCCACAAACTCACACTGGAAGTATAAGAAGTTCTCTATAAAAGTGAAACTACCAATTCAAAGAGCGAACTACTTAGAAAACTATTTTCAAATTTTAGTACACTGAAATAAGTTCCTCCTTACCCTCCAAAAAAACTGAAAACTACAAGTTAAAGCCTTGCATAATAAATTGAGAAAGCACCTGTCTCTCACATGCAAATCTTATTGCACTAATCCCTTCATCGAGTGCAGCAGGATGAATCCATATCCACAACTGGCGTCGTGAGGAATTGCCACTTTCGTCTTGAATGCAGTGAGAGGTGCACGAATCCCCTTCAATCTCAGATTTTTCATATGCTCTTGAGAATGGCCGCCACATATACGTTACTGGTCCAACAATTTGAGGATGCAGACTCCTAACATCCCAAAGCTGGAAAGAATAATTAAGTCACAGTTGTCACTTTAAACACTCGTACCCCATACTGTCTGTGGTGAACATGTAAATACCATAGCATTCTCATAGCAAACACCTCGCATAACTTGATCTTGTAGATGTTTCAAATCAGGTGTTTTTTCTGCAGGAGACGGGCGCAGAACCATTCTGAGAATGGATAACAGGGCATCCTGGAGCATGCGGCACACCCAGTAAGATTGTTGAACCATCAGAAGATGAAAAGGCACTAATAAGCAAGGGAAAAGAGGACAGGAGCATGTACCTCTGGACCATCTAGCTCAATTGGAATGAAGTAGCCAGTATCATGGATAATAGTGCCGTCTTTAAGACGCTTGAGAACACTCCTTGAGCCCCTCCCCCTGGAAGTATAACCATGTTAGGGTGACAAAGTTTCAATTACACCACAAGCATCTACATATCACAGTATACAAATCAGGGGAATGGAGTTGATTAGAAAGAACTTCCTCCTCTCCTATTAACAGATTAGCCATCTCACAACATCGACATTTACGAGTGGTCTAGCTTCCTCTGTCAGGACTGCATATTTGTATGTATTATTAAGTAAAGATTGAACCCAATATCACTACTCTATGAAACAACAAAATGGACACGTTGTCAATAGTAAAGATAGGCAGGACTTTTCGCAATCAGACAATACTATTTCAGAAAGGATTACTCTTAAAAATACTGCTTTCCTTTAAGATTGTAGCAACTGAAGCGGAAAAAAAAAACACCGCCAATGCTCACCTCCCCTGGGCGCCGACGGGCAAGATGAATCCCCACCGCCTCTCCATGGAGAACCTTTTCGCATACCACAGGTGCGTGCGCAGCCGCCTCGCGCCGTCACCGGCGACCGAGAACCCCTCCGCTGGGTTGCCGGCGAGCTCCCGCCGCCGCCTCACCCTCCTCGATTGTTTCCGCGCCGGGAGGCCCCCGTCGTCCCCGGGGCCCACCTCTCCGGCTCCCCGGCGGCGGCGCTTGTTGGGGAGGTGCCCTGTGGTCCGGCGGCGCGCGGAACGGGGCTGCTGCCGGCCACCGGCGTCGTCGAGTCGGCACGACACGGCTGCGTAGAGGGAGCGGAGCTCGCCGGCGCGGGCGGACGCGAAACGCCGCACCTCGAGCTGCCGCGGCGGCGGCGGCACACCGGCCATCGAGCGGGAGGGTTTTGCGAGGGCTTCTTCTGCGATTTGTTTGGTTGACAGCGGCAACTCGATTTCTCTCTCTCTCTTTGCGTGTTCTTCTTTTGAGCAGATAAAACCGTTTTTTCCTTCTTCTTCTTCTTCTCTTTTTTATTTAAGTCACCCTGGTGCGATTGCTTATTTCAAAAAAACCAAAAAAAAAAAAATGGCACGATTGGAGATGAGACGGCCCGGCCCAATGCATTCGGCTTCATGCAATCCAGCTAGCTGCTGCTCTCCTCCGGGCCAGACCACTGCACTGATACCTTTGTTGTAAGGGAAAAATTCACTTTTCCTCCATCAGTTTTTACAAAAGTCTCTCAATTTTTTAAGTCTATTTTTTCTTTCTGCACTTCAAAACTGCACAAGCCATCTTCCTTAACTTTTGAAATCGTGTGTTTTACCTCTCTGGTTCTGTTATAAGCGGTTTTGTCTTTTTTTATTTTGACTTAATCTTTAAAAAATCATAAATAAAAATAAAAAATTTAATTTGTTGGCTCCACATGAGTAGATTTAACTTTGTTTTTTTTCTGTAATTAACTTGAATAATTGATAACTGCAGTTTCGATATTCCAATTGTTATGAAATTTTTATGGTTGACTAGTTATTGTATGTTCGAACTACAGTAAAAATTTCATACCCATTGAATCAAATCAAGTATAAATTGGTTATATATTTATTTAGTGTTTATGCCGGTTAAATTTAAATAAATAAAAAAAATATTTATATCAGATCCAATTAGTATGAAATTTTTACTGTACTTGAGCATACAATATCTAGGCTACCATAAAAATTTCATAAAAATTGTACCATGGAATCTGTAGTTATGAATTATTCAAATTAATTATATAAAAGAACAGATCTAAATCTATAGCAAAAAAATATACTAAAATATATCATATTATATGTTTACTGTGTATATCTAACCATGTGAGTTCCAATAAAATTTTATTTTCCATTTTATGATTTTCTCGCGTGTTTTTTTTCTTGTGCATTAGTGGTTATAAGTTAAACTTACAACTCCCTCCTCCTCCTCTCTCTCATCTCGATCAGTATAAAGTTTGACATTATTTTATTATGCTTGCTCTAACGTGGTTAACTACGGCGATGCTGGTAGCTGATGTGAAAAAAATCCATGTTTCAAAACCAATGTTGAGCCTTGAAAATCGCATCGAAGCTGAAGGTGGAAAGCAAATGAAGCCGCAGCTAAGCTAATAGAAAAATGTATGGCACACGAGCGAGCATGGTAATTAACTATAGTGATGTTGCATCATTATTGTACTCTGTCTCTTTTAGTATTCACGAGCGCATCATTGTACTATCTCAATAATAGAAAAAAAATTGTAACTCTCGAGGGAAAAGAGTCGAGCTTTCACGAAAGTTGGGGGGAAAAGAATGGTAGGCTTTATTCTTGGGCGCATGCATGGCATGGCTTTGGCATCACATGAGCAGCTAGCACTAGCAGGGAGGAGACACGAGTCCCTTGTTAAGCTATTACTAGCTTGGAGCCTTTGTTGGACGGACCTAGTTGCTGCTATATCCAACCATCACTGGCCAGCATCTAAGCATATTGCACTCCCCTGCGTCGTTCAAGAAAAGAATGTAATAATTAGCACAGTATTATCAAATTAAATTTTATATCTTGCGTTTGACAAACTATATATGTATACATCAATAGTATTTATGATATAGTGAATAAGAATTATTAGATTTATTTATCATGAGATATATTTTCATATATAGTCCGAATAATTATTTGATGTCTTGAACTTTAATATGTGTGTGTGTTTGGTCAATCTTTAGATAACTTAACAAAGAATGCAATTAGAATTGAGTAAAACAAAGAAAACTGTATGCTCACTGCCAGCAATTCAGCTCAGTCATTTAGGCAGAAATGAGTGCTGACTAGGAGTACAGTAGTATATAAAATCTTGATGCTTTCCATTTGTTTAGGGGTCGACCAGATGTCGCTGTCCTCCTGATCAGTGACAGTGAGTGCATAAACACAAAGTTCACTCCATGAAGATGTGGTGGTGGCATTGGCAACATAGTACTAGCGGTTGCCCTTTTTTGCCAAAGCGCTGAGCATCTGCTTGGCTGGAGTTCCCAAAAGGGAAAAACGACCTCAAATGCTCGACTGCCAGGTGGTGGCACGGTTTGCTGCAGAAGCTCACAGCTTCGTGGTTGATGATGCCGTTTGTTTTAAAGTACTGGGTACGGAGGAGTAACCCGTACTGCTAGACGGCTGCTGCAGATCTGCTTTGCAATTGCACGACAGCCGAGGAATGAAGGTTCAGAGTCGCTGCTGCTGTGACTGACTGACTCACTCACTGCGAGTGACACACCGTCGCTGCTGCTGTGACTGACTGACTCACTCACTGCGTGACACCCGTGTGTCCGCAATGGTAATATCTCGTATTAAGGGTGTCTTCAACAGTATAAACTAGTATAGTAACTCTAAGCTAACTCATATGTTGGAGAGAGATTATCTTAAATATCGTGTTGTGAGAGAAGAGTGTTATAAAACTATCTCTTGAGTCCACAGTAGTCTCTTGTCTCTTACATTATTTAGTGATTAAAAAATTTATAAGCTAGCAATAAGCTAGACCGTTGGAGACGTCCTAACTATATAGTCAGTTGATGTGGAGGTAAAAGACAATAAAAGAGACTAATATATACTATTGGACTCACATATTCCTCTCATATGGTCTTGAACTACGTAAAATAGATAGACTATTTTCTTGTAACTAGTGACTATTTTTCTACTTTTTACTTACTATGTCACGTCTAGCTAGCCAATGTGAACGCTCTTAGTGAGGCGTGAGGGCGCGGCAGCCTCCTCCAGCTCATGGCGTTCTGCCACCTGCGACTGCGACAGACAGTCTCTCGGCCACCGGGCCTCCGCCGCACCCCGATGCAATTGCCACGCCATGCCATGCGCCTGCCGGCTGCCGCCTCTCGATCAGCAGAAGCTTGCAATGCACAGCTAGCTGCTGGCAGCCTTGCAGTTGGCAGTTGCTGTGTGCTCGGTGTTGGAGAGAGTATCATCATGCTGCTTTCATCTTGTCTTATCCAACTTCATTTCTACTGCATCGATGGAGTAGATTATTGTCTGAACGAACGAACGAATCATCGTGGCCTAGCTCGTGGCAAACACAAGCACGGCTACAGTAGTAGTACTACTCTGGTATAGCAGCTACAGCTAGCTAGCAATGGCACCATGCCATATGTTTTGTTTGCTTTGCAGCCTGAACCTGAATAATGGCGCCTCGCTAGCTATTGGAGTACGTACCTACAGCAGCAGCAGCTCATCCGTGTACTCCTACAGTCCTAGTACTAGCAAACTGAACATATGCTAGCGCCCATTGTGATTGCCACTGTAAACCTTGTAGTACTATATAGTATGAATGACCGCTCCTCGCATCGTCTCATGCTTCAGGTCAGGCTGCTTGGTTCCACCACTTCCATCATCATCAGAGATCGATTCACAGTCACACACAAGTGAGGCTGGGCTGGCCCAACCCCAAGTAGCCAAGTGGGCAAGTCCCCAATGCTTTGCTAGCTAGGGACGGGGTCAATAATAGGAGTTACTGTGCTCCCTCATATCTACTGCTTCTCATCAAGGAACCAAACCAAACCATCCATGGCGATGGCGTTGGCGTTGGCGTCTAGTGCAGCTAGCTGTAGCAGGTACAGTACTACCGCTCCAATAATCGCTACAGCCTCCTCCAGGACACGACACGAGTAGGACGGAGAGCCTTTGCAATGGCGAATGGGCATGGGGGGCCAGCCAATTTTTGCATGCCGGCCGGCCCTTCTCTGAAATTGTCATTGAGCCCTCCTTGAGCTGCAATTCACATCACTTGTGTGCAGTGCAGTGGGCTCATACAAACTGGACTGGAGTATCATCCATCCAACCCAACCCCAGTTGATCGAGTCCCTCACTCACTATCACTACTCCCAAAAAGAAGAAATAGATTCGGTGGCCGCTACTGGTCTTCTCGTACCATGTCCCACTCTGTCCCTCTCTTGCTTGCTTGCAAAATATCTGCACCAACACATTTGTGTGCAGTGCACCCATCACTCCATCAATCCCTACTCTTGTGAGGACTAATAAAGCATTAGTCGTTACTGCTTAAATTTGTCTCTGATTAACTACTGGTATTATTAAATTGTATGTTTTTTCCATTTTAATAATATAATTAATTAATAGGAACTACAGTATGTATGTTGTCACTATTCGGTTGTGATGATCTATATGGAGTTTTATCCATAGCCATAATTTTTTTTTCTTCTACGCGCATGAAAGTTTAGATTTGCTAGATTAAATCCTATCATTGTTAGAGCTTGAATTTCAATCTTTACCTATATGCTTGGTCGACCTTTAGATTCATGCCATCATGAATATCTAAAAACTTGAATTTCAAATTTTTATCTTATAGATTTGCTAGATATTTTTAATCATACCGGTAATGCTGAATAGTGTCTACATAATCAAAGACCATATGACTATGTTAGTTGCGAGAATTTCTAGGATTTATATTTTCCCATATAAAGCGAGTCTGTTGAGAATGTAATTAACATGGACTCTCTTTTGAGCCTTTTAAATAGTAATAGTATGATTTTCTTTTTTTTTCTTTTACTGAAGGAACCTGCATTACCTACACAACTGCACAATAATTATATTTCCTCTTCGTCTACATAAAATTCATCTCTTTAATTTTCATGACGTGTGCCTAGGTGACTGTGCCTAGGGATAACTTTGGTTGAAAGATGCAATGATTACCATCATTAGCAGCTAGATAAGCTGGCCCCAGATTTTGCTTACAAGAGAGGCTTAATCATCTTTTTAGTGCATATGTTTAGGCTCTCATTGGGCCAGCACAGCAGCTATTACGATGTGCGATTCTTCACTCTAAAGGTGATGCTGTTTCATACAACGGGAACCGATGAATTAATAAATTTAGAAGCCATGATAGATCTATCTATATATCTCTCTACCTATATATGCTGCCGGCGAAAAGGATGTGGATATTCTTCGACTACTCACCGAGGGAACTCAGTCTGATGCTCCTTCATTATAATCACTTGCTCACGGCCTTTTTTTTCCTGACATTGTTGGAGACAGCACATTATTATTCAGTGTCGTATATATTTCCGTTAGCATATATATAGATCTTTGGCCAGGTGTCTTGTTTCAGTTATATGCTAATGGAAACATAAGGAATGTTCATGTCTGTGGTAGTGGTACAACAAATTCCCCTGTCTGATCGATTTCATATATTGCTTCTTCATTACCATGCATTGTCATGAAAATGCCCCTCCTCGCTCCTTTACATAAATGATAGTGTTTATTTTTTGCTTTTTTTTTTCCTAGCGAATCCGGGCTGTCTCATTTTTTGGTCACAATGATTCCATGTCCAGCATTTCACTAGGGATTATTGCACACGAGTGACGCCAAAAGAAACAATATGCTATGCTATTCTATAATTGAAAGACATAAAAGAAAAGAAAAAGGGCGGGTGAGAAAAAGAAGATTCGGTAAAATAGAAAAAAATAATTTCTTGGTGGGAAAAAGGTAAAAAAAACGAGCTTTTCTTCCATCATGTCAGTTTTTTTTTTACAGTGCCCGCCCATTCACCAGTTCATCCATTGGCTCATGCTAGCTCTCAGAGATGAGAGGTGGGAGTGGGACAGGGCAGTAGAGAATGGATCCTTCAACCAATCAATTAATCTGCTCAAAAGAAGTTTTATTTTTACCACAGAAAAATCACCAAGCTTTTAGGCGGATTACTCCTACTCCTATGTCAGATCTCTCCTTATCGGCAACAGTCAATTGACTATTCTGCAAGTATCTGCTGCTCCTTTGGCTGCAGGAGTAGTAGCATGGGACGTCAGCTTCATAGCAATTATCCTTGACCCACAGGCCACAAGGCCAGCACAGGAGCTCATCAGCGTCACTGCGTCAGCCCAGCAGCGTCGTCAGCCTTCTCTAATCTATATCTCTATCCAACCGCAAAAGCTGCTGGTTTCTAGCAGTACTGTCTCTGAACTGAAGATCGTGCGTCCTTCTGTTCATGGAACAAGGGCAAGTGGAAAATCTACCATGGTTTGACACTATGCTTTTGGATTATTTTCTCTGGACTGAGGATGCCAAGGTGCCCCTCCCTCTGGTTGTGTGTGTATGGATCCCCCATGTGATTGCCAAAGTGAAGTCTCTGGATAGGTGTTCTAGCCCACCTGTAGCAAGCTATAACTCTTATTACCTTCCATAGTGGAATTCTCTCTCCATTATATGCCAGTGGAGACTACCACATTCAATTCATTTCGTTTCACGGTGATATCCGATAGATTTACGACCAACTTCTATTTCCTGTGGATATTAGCCTCGTACCTATTTCATTTCACCATCCCAAAGAAACTTCATGGCACTAATTGTGTATGGAGTTTTTTTTTTCCTGAACGTATACCTGAACATTCACTAGATTTAGTTTTCTTAGAGCCCGTTTGGCTTAGCTCCTAGGAGCTTTTCTCTATCTACACTTGTCCTATTTAGGGCTTATTTGTTTTAGATGTAGTTTTTAGCCATTTGGCTTTAAAGTTGGCTTTTGGCTTTTCTAATAATGTTTTCGCTTCTCAACACACCAAAAAGGCAATAAGATTTCTTACAAAGTGCATTCCACTTTTTAGTTTATTTCCTCATAAGCAAACTTTTCAAAAGCTAGCTCAACAACTAGGTTGTTTGTTTCAGCTTTTGGCTACTGCCCGACAGAAACCAGCAAAAAACCCGAAACAAACATGCTGTTAGCATGCACCCTTTCTCTAAACTGATGAATCCAACATGCTTAGCCCTTTGATTGTTCCTCAAGATGTTATTTTGTGTATAGATTGCACATGATTGCGCTAGAGTCTTGTGGATGGGTCTTATAGCTTACTTGTAGTGAGCCACAACTCGCTCTTCCATTATATGCAAGGTGGAGACTACCACACTTTCATTTTGTTTTAGAGAGAGCTCATAAGTTTATGAACTACACTATTTGTATAACTGTTTTTTTTCTCGATATCTTTTTTATTCAACATTAACTATGGCTACAGTTTGCTTAGGGCTTGTTTTGAGTGGCTACTAGGGGCGTCGTCTCCATCTGTACTTGTATTGTTTAGTACTATTTAGGATTTGTTATTTGAGCTATATTTTTTGGCTTTTGGCTCCAAAGCTGTCTTTTCTGGCTGTTGGTTTCTGCTATTAGCTCTTGTAATAAATTTTATAGCTTCTCATCTCACCAAAAGCCATGAAAGCTCATCAAAACATGTTTTTTTGGCTTTTGGTTCATTTACACCCAACCAACTTTTCAACTTTTCGAGAGCTAGCTCAGCAGCTAGATTATTTAATCCAGTTTATGGCGTGTAGATACTAGCAAAAAAACTGAAACAAAACATGCCCTTAGCATTGTAGATCAATGTAGCAAAAAAAATGCTCTATCGCCAGGGATACAAAATATGAACAATGGAATGGAGGAGTCGAAAGAGCTAGTTGTTGGGAGGCTTCATTAGCTCCTACCGCACTACTGTTACAACAGAGGATCGATGTCTTCTAAGGGTCTGTTTGGAACAAAAGAATACCAAACGAAGGAATAGAAAAAAAAAACGCAGGAATAAGACTGAGTGAACAGTGATAAACTATAGGGTTTCAAAACACAGGAATAAATAATTTGAACTATTTGGGATGGAGGAACAAAACAACATGAATCTTGGACTTTGTGAAGAAATTGAAACCAAGAGCTAGAAGTGGATTCTTTTTTTACTTCAAAACATACAAGCGCAGGAACCTTTCCTTTGGAAAGGAATTGGTAAATCCTCCATTTCAAACACTTCATAGTATTTAATACTGTAGGAATCTGATTCCTTTAGAATTCCTTTGAAAATCCTCTAAACCAAACAGGCCCTAAGAGCATCTCCAACAACTCCTCAAATCCACTTGGTATTCTTATTTTTTTTTTAGAAAAAACACGAATACACCTCTCCAACAATTCCTTAAATCTACTTGGTATATTTACCAACTTGGTAAACATCGCCCCGGACTTGATAAATCTCCGCACTCGATAGCAACTTGGTAAACATCGCCCCGGACTTGTATCGCCCCGGACGCGTGAATAAAAAAAAGCCACAGCGCCGGCCGTCCCCGATCCGTCTGCGATCTCCACTCCACTCCAATCATATGAGACATACGGAGTACATACTGAACCAAATAATACAAGGGAAACTGCAGGCCCCGTTCGGTGAAGTACCGGCCGGAGTAGCGTCGCGGCCTCGAACGGCGGCGGCGGCCACGCATGCGAGATCGGTACTCGATTCGTCGCGCAGGAAGGAGGAGCGTTGTCGCACAAGTAAGTGAAAAGTCGAGTGCGTGGAAGGCCCAATACCGGTTTGGAGAAAGGTGAACCTATTTTTTCAATTTTACCAAATGAGAATACCAACTTGTTGGAGACACATTTTTTTTCCACTTGCCAAATAAAATAGTAACTTGCTATAACTCAAAATATAGCAAGCCAATTTTAAGGAGTTGTTGGAGATGCTCTAAGGCTCTGGTCGGTTGGTGTCTGGTACAAAAGTCGGTTGATTAAATAATGTTATGTGAGAGAGAATAAACTGAAACAAACTAAAAATAGTTCAAACGAACACACATCAAATGAGCCCTTAAATCTTAATTGGTCTATTTAAAGAGAGATTATACAGATTTTTTTTTTTAAAAAATGCAAATCAGAATCTTCCTCGTCCCTTTCAACCGGAAGCCGCTTGAGTAAGCGATTAACCGAACGAAACCTTTTCAGCTTTGCGGTCCCAAACAAAGAAAGAAAGAAACAGAAAAAATCTGGAGCAGAAAACCCCAAATGCCTTCTTTTTGTGAATTAATGAGCTCCCTCCAGTGGGCCACCACGGCATCAGTCGTACTATACCTCTCACAACTTCACTTGTGCTGAGCTGCTGTTCATCTCCCTCGCTTCGTCTCTCAAAAGAAAAGATAAATAAAAATGCAGCAAAGCCTGGAGCATCGGCCTTGCAAAAAGGCAGGCACTCGCACTCATCGCTCCCTCCCTCTTCTGGTTTCGATACTCCTCCATTTCACTTCACGTCTTCACCCTTCACCTTCACCTTCCTGCCTGTGGTTGTGTTTGCCTTGGCTCTCCTCTCTCCCAGTCTCCTTCCTCCTCTGCTTCCTCCCCTTCCTCTTCACTCCCCTTCCCTTTTTGGACCCTCCTCACCCTGTTGCTGCTGCTGCTGTGGCAATCCCCCCTAAAATTAAGGCTCCCATCTGCCCCTCTTCTTTGATTGATCCATCGATCTGATCTGGTCCCTGCTCTCCTCTCCTCTCCTCTCCTCTCCTCTCCTCACTCCTCCCTCCTCCCCCTTGCTTGTTTGCTTGCTTGCTTGCTCAGGTAAAAAAAAAAAAAGGAGCAGGAGCTGCTGCGCAACCCACCTCTCCTTGTTCGCAAGATTCTCCCTTTCTCGTCATACATATACCCCAAAGGTTTTTGTTTCCACTGTCGCCGCTCCGGTCGAGCAAAGCACCTGCTGTTCTTGCCATTTCCGATCTCTTCTCTACCCACTGCCTGCGCCGCCGCCGCTGCGCATTGATTTCTTTGCAGGTGAGGTGATCGCACGCGTGGATGGGAGTTCAGACAATGTCGTCCCACTCCCACGGCGACGACGGCCGCCGCGGCCTCCCACGGCAGGGCTCCGTCTACGGCCTCACGCTCACCGAGGTGGAGACGCAGCTGGGCGAGCCGCTGCAGACCATGAACCTGGACGACCTCCTGCGCACCGTGCTCCCGGCCGCACCCCCGGCCCGGGCGGCCAAGAAGACGGTGGATGAGGTGTGGCGCGACATCCAGAGCGCCGGCGCCGGCGGCGCCCGCCAGCCCTCCATGGGCGAGATGACGCTCGAGGACTTCCTCTCCCGCGCCGGCGTCGCCGTCGACGTCGCGCCGCATTGGATGCACCAATACCCGCAGCAGCAGCAGCAGCAGTACGCGCTGCCGCGGCCCTTGCCGCTCGGCGCCGCCGCCCCCGGCTCGGCTCTGGACGCCGCGTACCGCGACCGCCCGGTGGGGGTTTTCCTCTCGCACTCGCAGGTGGCCGGACGGAAGCGTGGCGCCGCGGCGGCCGTTGCCGGGGACGGCGTCGTGGAGAGGACGGTGGAGCGCCGGCAGAAGCGCATGATCAAGAACCGCGAGTCCGCGGCGAGGTCCCGGGCCAGGAAGCAGGTCCCTCCGTGGTTGCACTTCCACTTCCAATAGAATACAATACAATGTTTTGGAGTCCAGTCTTGTCTAGTCCCTACACAAGATTGTTTTTAAGCTCCATCTCCATGGATTTCCTTCTCTAAGCTGCCCAAGTGTCGTCTCTCCTCGTCTGCAGGCGTACACCAACGAGCTGGAGAACAAGATCGCCCGGCTGGAGGAGGAGAACGAGCGTCTCAGGAAGCTCAAGGTAATGTCCCCATTCTCTCAAAGTGAAGTGGTCCCTGACTGACTTCATGTTTTCAATTCAGTTCTTTTGAGCTTCAGCAGAGCTCTTTCTTGGTGGAATCAAGCCTACAAAAACTCTGTCTCCCTCTCTTTGGTGGATTCAGGTCCTACAAAAACTCTGTCTCCCTCTCTCTGAAACTGAAAGTGAGTCATTTTCTAGTCTAGACAAAAGTGGTATGGACATACTGCACCTGGTTTCAGTGTTTGTTTACACAAGACAATGATGTAGGCTTAAACTTGCTATGGATGCTTAGTGGAGTGGAGATGGATAGAAATAGAGCATAGCAATTATAGATATTGCCTCACCGATTTGGCCAAACGACGTCTCTAGTTCCCTAAGCCTAGAAAGATGAGTTAGTACCAGCTGTGGACCATTTTGGCTCCCCTTTATAATAGATTTATATTTATATAAACGGGGATTGTGGACGATCACTTAGTCCTATATTCTAGCATCTTGTTGCAAATCATTTATGCATTTCAAGTGTACGGACCTCCCTAATGCGCTCTTATAGGGCAGGCAATGGCTCTTATAGTTGCGGCTGTTTTTTGTTTTTGGTTTTTTTAAGGAAAAAAAAAAGGTTTAAGCTGCCATAACATTCCAAATCTCATCCTGATGAGACAAAAGGAAAGAATGGAGCCCAATGAAGAGCATGTGCATTCCTTAGATAGCTCCATCCATCCACAGTTCCATTCCAAGAGTTTGCCACCTACTACATACTTCTAATGCTGTGACATGGAGTTCCATCCTGTCCGTCAGTTCCATTCCAGCCTCCTCTGGGGATACTGGCAGCTAACATAACAATGTGCTTGGTGCAGATGCTGGAACCACTGGAGCCGCCACCGGAGCAGCACGAGCGGCTGCCATTGCCGCAACCGGAGAGGATGCAGAAGCAGCAGCAGCACCACCACCTCCGGCGGACGAATTCCGCCAGATTCTGATGACTATACCATGGGGTCGGGCGGGCGGCCATATATGTTGATAGTTTCTAGTCTAATCTAATTAACGGGGTTCGCGGTCTGTACTTGGATTGCTTTGAAATGTGAATGAACAAACCATGCTCTGCTCTGCTCTGTGTTGCTGGCTGCACTGAAAGCTATTCCTATGCATTCGTGATGCCCGTGCTAACCGAAGGTTGGATGGAGATTTTACTCCTCATCTGGGTTGCTTTGCAGTTTGCAGCAGCAACAACCAGCGAACCCTGTCTGTGATCCATGCAGAACAGTAACTGAGAATCGCCAAAGGTAGGTGGCTGATTGTTCTTTCTTTCTCCCGTATGGTCTGGTCAATATTGTTATCAGAAGCTCAAATCCCCAATGGTCAATCAATACATATAACAAGCCTAAGTGGATGGTGACCTACGTTGTCTGGACTTATGGAAAGAGCGTTGTACAAGAGCCTTCCACGATGAAATATATCCACAATATGTTATTTTATATGCTACCTCACATTATCTCAACTTTATAAGTTATAACTGGTTCCAGAAACAATCAAAAGAATATCTAACTGAAAACTTGCATAATAGACCTAATATCTACTCGGGCAAATTTATCCTAGATTATAGGCAAGATGAAAAAACTTGAAAAATAATGACTAGCTAAAGATAAATAAGCAGCAAATAACTTGATTCAAACACTGAAATGAATTTCAAAAAAATTTATAGATCAAGGAGATGGGAGTGACATCTGTTGTCGGTAACCAAGTCACTCAGCAAAAAGACCTACCTACTTATAAGTATTTTGAGACAGACTGCAACTTGACCACTACAATTGGCTAACACCAGACAGGTTAAGAGTAATTCAGGGAAATCATTATCAAAATCCTACTTTGTTCAGAGAAAAACAATGAACTGCAGGTTTGAATAAAGATGTGAAATATGCAATGAACTCATGATACCTGAAGCTCCAACTGCTTAGCTTTGTGGGTTATGCAAGAAAGTTCATCCTGAACTCTCTTGATCTCGTTTCTCATAACATCTTGGATGCGAAGTGAAGATGCCAGATCAGATTGCAATTGTTCAATGTCAAGTTCCTTTGACAAGACTGCCTCCTTCAGTACTCTGTTCAGCATAGTCTCTTCTTTCAGCTTGAGTTCAAAATCATCCTACATAAGAACGGAAGTTATTTGGTGATGATAAATATATGCTCAAGGACGCAAACTTCTTGAAACATTTCTTTTCATAGTAGTCAAGTCACTATTAATTCAACTATATTCACAGAGCATCAGATGTAAACTCTTACTGTAGAACTTTCATGAAAGCACATTCCAAAGAACATGTAACTATCCAAAAACATACTTCTAGAAAATCTTTACTGTGAAAGTTTTTTTTTTAACTGGACTACCACATGGCAAAGTAAACCTCAAATGACAAAGGTTGTTTTGTACCAGAAGTAACTCACCGTTTGATCTTTGGAAGGACTACCTTCAGCTGCAATTTCACCAGATTTTTCTTTAGTATTTTGCTTTTCACTCAGTATAGAATTGATTGCCTTCAAACTTCGCTTCAGACCTTCGATTCCTCCTTTGATGCTCTGGTACTCAAAAGTGTAATCACTGAATGTTAATGCATCATTACCACTCAAATATTCATTTCCATGTCTCGTGTTTCATCAGATCTAGCAATTTAGCGCAAAGTTGGCTAATCTTATCAAGCAGTGACAAGCCTTGCATTTGCAGCATAAGTGGATGGTGACCTACGTTGCCTGGAACTTATGGAAAGACGGAAGAGCGATGTACAAGAGCCTTCGACAATGAACTATATACACAATAGAAACCCAGAGAACTGTAAGGCGCCGAAGAATAAAAGAGAGGGGTTCTTAAGAACAAGATAAAATATAGAGTGCAGGTGCACAATGGGCACAAGTACAGACTTGTACAGAATGCCACGGTGCCACCAGTGTTCTGGATAGAATAATAATTCACTGACTTTACAAAAGCATAAGGCCATGGACCGACGGCACTGCAACAACATTACATGACACTAGTAGGCTGCAGCTATAGCGTGTCGCCCTACATCCTTGCAAGACTATATACATGCCACCCTCCAAGCAAGATGTCGATGATGAACGGGCGCATTGGCAGCATACAAAATACTACTAAGACAACATCTGTTCCATTCATTAGCAAAATACTCGAGCAGCAACCCTGCTCAACCCCTGATCCTTGTGGCATAGATTTGGTACCTTCTGCTGCCCCAGATATCGTTTTCATCCAGATAGTATGATTTCAAGCAACACCATATCCAAGGTGGATTCCTGGTCAAAGGGGCAGCTTCCTCGATGTCTTCTGTTTCTGGGATGCCCAGTAGCTTCTTCATCTTCTTTATTATCGATTCTGGTGTCATAATACCACCTAAGAATTTGACCTGCCAAGGATTTAGATGAAGACATGATCACCTAATTCAGCAAAGCTTTTAAGCATCCATTACTTTTTAACCACCAACACTAATATTTTTTTTCACTAGTGGACACCTGGGATGTCTGTATGCAAGAAAATCAAGCATAAGGGTTATTTAGTAACATATTACCACACCATCCTTGGGGACATAGGCGTGAATTCTCGCTGTAGGATCCTCAAGGGTCAACCGAATACAATAGTTACCAGTCGAAAGCAAAGGGAGTTCACTAGCTTGACAGGGATATGCTCCCACAACACGGACCTAGGTTTTCAATTTGTGCGTCACCTAGCACAAAAGAAAAAGGAGATATTCAAGCTGGTTAGCTTTAGAGTCAGAGTCCAGAACACTCACGGTTCTATGTTCCTAACTATAGGGAAGCAAAATAAATAATTTTCTCAAGAAAAGGGAGAGTAAAATCAATTGTAACAACTGAAAGTAAACATGCTCGCATGTTCTCAGGGGTGTTGGATAATATTAGACCAAATCGAAAACATAACAAAAACTAATAAATAAGTGGAGAAAAATGGGAAAAGTAATACCTAATGGTGAGTTAAAGACTCCATTAACGTTGAGTAACCTGCGTTCTTATGAATTACATCTGAAAGAATTGATAACAAATTGTCATGGGGCAAGCCTTTGTGGGCAACAGATGGCAGCAAAAACGCATTACAACTTTATGCAGCGCTTCATCAATACACTACATGTAAACAAGCACTTTGACATGATCATCATGTGCTTCATTTAGATCTCTAAATATACATACCACATGAGATTCAGGTTTGTTTTTATACACAACAACATTCATATGCAAATAGAACGGTGGAATGCTATAGTATACACTTATTCAGGTAATAATGAAGATAAAGCTTGATGAACAAACTTAAATATTGCTATTTTAATCAATTAAATGCTAAATCAGAAGCTAAATTCGTGATCTGAATGATGAAACAGAATATGTTCATCAGTGATTCAGAGGAGCAATGCAAACTATCAGACTATGCTCTATACCAGCAACATTAGAGGGGAAGCTTGCCATCGGCTGGCGGCGAACTTGGTCGTCTTTGCGGCTGTCATAGATCCTGGAGATGTTCATGTAATCAGTGCTCATTCGTCTCGCACGCACTACCTGTGGAGGCTGTGCTCGTCATCCCGCAACCCTTTGCGCTCTCGCTGTTGTCACAACACATCACACGCAGTTCGTACCAAATGGAAGAGGGAGGAATGAGGAAGACAAGGGCAATTTTGTTCAAAAATTCAGATAAATGATGAGTGAAGGGGTAAGCAGTGGTATATTTATTTTGAAAACTCGTGAAATTACAATTGTATGTTTCTAATATGATATGACGAGTAATAATAGTATTTTTCTAAACTCATAAAATTGTAATGGCACCATGCATTTTAATTAACCCAATAATAAAACGCCGCCGGCAGTCGATTACTTCCAACCCAATGCAAGAAGAAAACCGGCGGGTCCGGTCCGGTCCGACCGTCGACGTGACAGCTACAGCTCTGAGATCGATCACCCCGTTTGCTTGGTTTATCGGCCGGTTTATCAACCACCGAAACAGTGTTTTTGTCTCAAAAAAAATAGCCAAAAACACATCAGTCGGTTTATCAACCACCGAAAAACAGCGAAACGAACACAGGGGTGGATCCACAGCAGGTCGGGGAAGGGAGGCGATCGATCGAGGACAGAGCCTTGCTGGAAATGCATGGCCTCCCTCGACACGTGCACGTCGGAGCGGAGCGGAGCAGAGCAGACGACCCCGCCGGCCGGCCGGCCCCAAGACGTAATAGTACGTGTCGTCGTCTCGCCGTCGCCGCAGCATGCAATGCACCCCGGCGATCGATCTCACGTCACCACCTGCACTGCACCCATTTCTTCCATCGCCATGCTGCTGCAGCATCATCCACACATGTATACTCCGTACACAGATCCAGTCCGTACTATATAC
Organism: Microstegium vimineum; assembly: GCA_022036555.1. NCBI lineage: Eukaryota > Viridiplantae > Streptophyta > Magnoliopsida > Poales > Poaceae > Microstegium > Microstegium vimineum. Next base: position 466,318 of record CM039141.1, read on the forward strand.
CAACATACAGTACATAGGAGTTTCCCATACATAGGAGGAGAGTACGTACAAAAATGCATGCATGCGCGATGCGTGCTAACATTGTACATACTCACAACTTGTACAACGTACGAGTACACATCGATCGGCCAAAAGGAAAGAAAAACGACACACCAAAAAAAAAAAACACAAGCAAGGTTCGTCTCGATCTGCATCCTACCTACCTAGTATCCTAGCTAGTAATGCACAACAACAACAACAATAACTAACAACAACATAAATCAAGTTTGCTTCTCTATCACGCCACGCATGCACGTACCATCAACAACAACTTGCGAGATCGATCACGACGGCCAGAGCCAGCTGCTGCGGCTGTGCACGCACGCCATGAACAGCATCATGTCCGACTCCGACTCCGAGTCCTCCACCGCCGCCGCCTCCCCCTCCTCCTCGTCGTCGTCGTACCCCGCCGCCACCTCCCACGGCGGCGGCGATGACAGGAGCCGCCCGCGGCAGAGCGGGCATGTCGCCGCCACCGGCCGCGCTCTGATCCAGCGGTCCAGGCAGGAGCGGTGGAAGAGGTGCCGGCACTGGAGCTCCCTCACCTCCGATCCCTCCTGGATGCCGCTCAGGCAGAACACGCACTCCTCCTCCTCCTGCTTTTCCTCCTCGCCCAATAAGACGGGGCGCCGCCGGGTCGTCGTCCTCCGGAATAAAGCGCAACCGGCAGCTCGCCGCCCTTGATGTTGTCCTCCACCACCAGCAGCAGGTACCGAAACGACGAAGGCCCGCCGGACGGGAGGCAGAGGCACGCCAACTGCGCGCTCAGCTTGCGCGCCATCACGCGGCACAACCACCGCGCCGCCATCACCACCACGACGGACAACGGTGGGACCAGCACCAGGCTTGCTCGCAGCAGGCTCGCCATCATCTCCGATCCTTCTCTCTCTCGACTCCCGGTGCCGCGCCGGTGGACGAGATCGACTATGGAACGAAGCAATAAGCAAGGGCCACCCGGCACCCGCACCCACCTAGCTACTAGCTAGCAAGTAGCAACACAGGTGTACTACACGGAGTAGTACTAGCTTGCTGCTTCGTTGTAGCGGCTCCTAGCTACTCGTTCCGTCCAAAATAAATTTCAAATATATATATATATATATTCTTCAAATTAATATTTTGATTGAGATAAATATGATACAGTCAAATAATACTGTATAAAATTCTTTGACTTCTAAAAACTACTTTATTTGTCATACATTATAAGACATTTTACTTTTCAAGATATATAGATTTTTTAAACGTGCTTAGATATAGACACTATATATATATAGATGCTTAATAAAAATAATATATTTAAAAATAATCTGGAATGGGGGAGTAAGCCTTTTTAATAAATATATAACTTATTGATATTTTTATTCATGCATGTGTTCCCAATGCAAATTAATAGAGGGTACGGTGTAATTTTCAATAATGTGACCATTTTTTCTACAGATCATCGAAATCTTTGAATTCGTTACGTCTTCCTGCTCTCGGTCAGAGGCAGAGAATTAAAGCTGAAAGCAAAGTCGCTTAGCTAAAATCCAAGCGTCTGCAGTGCAGGACATGCATGCGGTAGTTTGCAAATTCAAATGCCTTTTTTTTTTCTTTTCCTGATGTGTTGTGCGTAATCCATCGATCAGGCCGTAGCTAGCGGAAAACAAATAAAGCTGAAATAAATACTCTATAAAATACAGTACTACTGTAGTTTCAGCGCTACTGTATGCCCTTAAATAAATTCCAGCGCTGTGCACACACTGCCGACAATATTGTCACCGATACTCCTATTGATGTTTTTGTTTATAAAATTCGTATACAAGTCCCGCACCGCACGGGACATTTGTTTTTGTTTTTGTTTTTTTTTTCCGAAGTATATTAATAACTGAGAAAACACTCCTCACCATCATGTTGGCAGAGATACTTGACGTTTTAAATAAAAAAAAAACATGTCTGGATTTACGACACTCTGGCGTGACCTTCATATATCAATCACTATACGGTACACTTGGTTGACCTATTTAAGGGGGTCGTATATCGAGAAAAGTATCATCTTCTAATTTCCTTATTCAGGCTATCATTGTCGGTCAACAAAGATAAATAGACTCTGGAACTGGAAAACTCCCTATATTCCTCTTCTTCTTTTTTCCCCTTGGATTATCACTTGCACTGGAGTTGGTGATTCATCACTATTCGGTTTTTCCACGTACATGAAAGGTACAATCCACCAGCTAAAAATTGAAAACCAAGGCAACAAAATTCATTTCACTGTACTTAATGATTGGATCAAAACTCATGAATGTAATGACAACTTTTTTAAAAAAAATAAAATCCAACGGTACAAGCACACTGTAAGCGTAGATATATTCTGGGTCTGGGTGATCCCCATCCTTCCACTTCCACATCACAAGAAATGAATAGATCGACGTATGATAAATTTTGACCCGCCGGCCATGGGTCTATATATCCCAATTATACAGATTATTTATATTAATTAAATAATTTATTTATTATATATAAATGCACATCAGGATAGCGGTGGATGCAGACGCCACGGCTGAATTGCATGTGTCTGCCCCCTGTCCCTGATGTGCTCAGTTTGACCTTGGGATGGGATGCGATGCATCAGCATCGATCACAATGGATGGCTAGCTTCGCCTTCACTGTCTCCACTACTATACTATATTACTCCGTATTACTTCCAGGATAAAGACATGATTCATGACAGTAGACATGCATAATTGCAGGAAAACTCCACGCGGTTAATTATGCTCACTGGTTGAATGCTTTTCAGAGAAAACAAGGTGCTGACACAGTTATCCCTAGCACTGTTTATTTGCAACTGACTGACCCAGTAACTAACTGAAGAAGAAGAAAACTCAACAGGGTTGCAAGTTGGCACTGCTTCAGATCGAGTCTCTAAATAAAGAAGTCACTGAAAAGTTAATTGGGTTCGTTGATTCCAACCTGCATCTGAAATCGACAGCACAAATTAATGTAAGCAGCTGGTTACTGAGGGCACCGGGGCTCTTAATATGAAAGAAAACAATCAAACAATTACATAAATAAAAGCCTTGGTCTACATTGGGGAAAAGCTAACCTTGCATCTCGTCCAATAAGACGCTCGGAGATGCGGGCATTTTCTGTAGCTAATGCTAGCTCTGGTCTGTGAGATATACATACCTCCTTATATATAGATATATAAAAATCGAAGCAATAAATACGATGACAGTGAAGGTCTACAGCTCGGAGATGTGACGCATTCAGTGTGTCCTTGTCTAGAAATAAATCGAAGAGATGGAACAGAAAGGCGGGGAAAAAAGGCTTACCTTATGCTGTCACACCAGACAGAAAAGAATACAATGTGTCGTTCGTAGCACGTAGTGGATCTATTGACAACTTCCAATACATATATGCATCACATGTTAATCTTCTAGCCCTTCATGCGAAAATTCCTTCATCCATATGCTTAATGCTCCCAATTCCCAAAGTCAGAAAAAGTGATATCAGTCATGGAAGAGATTGAGAAAAATGGTGCCTGCTGAGTCCATCATAGTTCAGAACATAATACGCCAAGAAATGTGTTGCCTTTCTGCAGCAACTTGAATTTTCATCCACCGACTCACTGACAAAGTGAGCATTGAGAAATAATGGAGAAACAAAAGACGCACTTTTATAGCTACATCGACAGATAGTAACCGGGAGTCCTCCAAACAACAATATTCAAAGAAGAAGATAGTAACAGGAAAACAAACTACCTTTAGCACAACTAATTTATGCACGTCTACAAATGGTGTAAACCGGGCAGTGAGTTGCAAAGCAAGCCACTATGGTATGGTGTACTGGATGAAGAAACTGCAGGAAGCGTATGAACGGCCACTATTCACAAGCATCTCTCTGTCTTTGAGAAAAAAACGCACGTCATATCTGAAAGTCTCAGATGTAACACCACCGACTTCCTCGGTGAAACAGCAGCCGTCTTCACGCCATGTCGAACTCCCTCATCGACCTTGGGCTGCAGATGATGTCGAACGGCTTGTCGATGCTGTCCTGCAATATCGTGATCTGCCCCTCCTTGACAAGTATGTCCTCGTCCAGGGCTTCGATCTTCTTCTTCAGCGACACAACCTCGTTCTGCATGATGCTGATGTTTCTTCTCAGCTGCTTTGCTTCCTGCCACGACAGGTCCCTCTCCTCCGTCACTGTTTTCAGTGTTCCACGGAGAGCAGCCAACTCCTTTGCAGATTCCTGGAAATCCTGTTGGATATCATTGATTGACTCATCCTTCTTCGATACCTGTTAAGCACAGCAAACCAACAGGTATGTAACAACACAGCAGGAGTACTTGAGTAAAATACCGCAAACAAAGCTATTTTCTAGTCTAGAATACATCATGTGCCATTCTGATATGAAACCATTACCAACTGACAAGTTACTATACTACCAGTCTGAAGAAGCATGCCATTTCGGCTGGTACCATAACAATCACAGCACTATTGATATTGATTGACAGCCCACTGATGTCTCTAAACGCAAATGGATTTGCACATAGTATATTGTCTGGACTTCTGGTGACGTTGTATGTACTACTTGGTGTACAAAAACATGACAGTGTAACACTTCTTTATGTCGTTTTCTCATGGTGTTTTCTATACGACCACCAAGATGATCTCTGGAAGGAACGTTTGCTGACCATAAGCCTCTACAACAACAATATGTTATTTTATATGCTACCTCACATTATCTCAACTGTATAAGTTATAACTGGTCCCAGAAACATTCAAAAGAATATCTAACTGAAAACTTGCATAATAGACCTAATATCTACTCGGGCAAATTTATCCTAGATTATAGGCAAGATGAAAAAACTTGAAAAATAATGACTAGCTAAAGATAAATAAGCAGCAAATAACTTGATTCAAACACTGAAATGAATTTCAAAAAAATTTATAGATCAAGGAGATGGGAGTGACATCTGTTGTCGGTAACCAAGTCACTCAGCAAAAAGACCTACCTACTTATAAGTATTTTGAGACAGACTGCAACTTGACCACTACAATTGGCTAACACCAGACAGGTTAAGAGTAATTCAGGGAAATCATTATCAAAATCCTACTTTGATCAGAGAAAAACAATGAACTGCAGGTTTATTGGGGAATAAAGATGTGAAATATGCAATGAACTCATGATACCTGAAGCTCCAACTGCTTAGCTTTGTGGGTTATGCAAGAAAGTTCATCCTGAACTCTCTGGATCTCGTTTCTCATAACATCTTGGATGCGAAGTGAAGATGCCAGATCAGATTGCAATTGTTCAATGTCAAGTTCCTTTGACAAGACTGCCTCCTTCAGTACTCTGTTCAGCATAGTCTCTTCTTTCAGCTTGAGTTCAAAATCATCCTACATAAGAACGGAATAATTTGGTGATGATAAATATATGCTCAAGGACGCAAACTTCTTGAAACATTTCTTTTCATAATAGTCAAGTCACTATTAATTCAACTATATTCACAGAGCGTCAGATGTAAACTCTTACTGTAGAACTTTCATGAAAACACATTCCAAAGAACATGTAACTATCCAAAAACATACTTCTAGAGATCTTTACTGTGAAAGTTTTTTTTTTAACTGGACAACCACATGGCAAAGTAAACCTCAAATGACAAAGATTGTTTTGTACCAGAAGTAACTCACCGTTTGATCTTTGGAAGGACTACCTTCAGCTGCAATTTCACCAGATTTTTCTTTAGTATTTTGCTTTTCACTTAGTATAGAATGGATTGCCTTCAAACTTCGCTTCAGACCTTCGATTCCTCCTTTGATGCTCTGGTACTCAAAAGTGTAATCACTGAATGTTAATGCATCATTACCACTCAAATATTCATTTCCATGTCTCTTGTGTTTCATCAGATCTAGCAATTTAGCGCAAAGTTGGCTAATCTTATCAAGCAGTGACAAGCCTTGCGTTTGCAGGTTATCCACTCTAGCCTGAAGCTCCTGGTCAAGGCGAATCGAGGAGAAGCTTGCTCCATTTCCAGCACCTTGTAAACGATTTAAGAGTGCAATATTTTCTTGTCTAAGGGATTCTACTTCAAGATCACAAGATCGAATTTCACCTCTCAACTTTTGCTCCACCCCTGTCAGTCTAATAAGTTCCATTTGCAGTTTCCTTGTTTTATCACTGGTGGTGGACTCAATAAATTTCCTATCTAATTCATCTATGCATCCTTGTCTCAGGCCTGTGATTGTCCTTTCCTGCTCATTACATGTTGTTTGTAGTGTTGCAATCACTTTGTGCAATGTTTTATTCTCTCCCTCCTTGGCCTTCAAATATTCCCGGATGTGGTCCCTTTCCTCTACAACCTCAGCAAAACGAGCCTGCAAATCTACCGAGGAACCATGGAGTTTCTCATGCTCATTTCTGAGTTTCTCTAGATCGTCATTTAGTTTGCTGTTTTGCGTTTCCAAACTTGCAACTGTCGTTGAAGCTTCAGCCTTATTTGCTTCAAGAAAAGTAACTTCTCTCTGAAATGACACATTCTGCTCTGCGAGTTCTCTCACCCGTTCATGTAGCCTCTCTTCTTCAGATTGAAATCTTGATAGCCTGATAGACCAATCGTCTGACCTTCTGTCCATCTCTCTCTCCAGTGTAGTTTGTACTTCACTCTTCTCCTTTTCCAGCCTCCTAGTTCTGATTTCCAATTCTTTGTTTGTTTGTTTGTATTGCTCTTTGGCAGCAAACCTTTCTGTAACACGTGCCTTAATCTCTGAGGACAATTCATGTGCTAATAGTTTCCTATCTTCAGTCAGTTGCTGGATCAACTGAAACATGTCATTTGAGGTCAATGGTCTATCCCTGAGCATGCTGAATTCATATTCATCTCCACAAGAAGTAATAAACCTTGACTCAACTTCTTTAGCTCTTTGAAGCAGCCCGTCATCGGTTTCATCTTCCGCTGATGCAAAAAAAAACATATATTGAGAACCATCACAAAAGCATGACCCTACAATGATAGGAGCAACGTGAAGTTATACCTGAAGTAGGACAAGTGGAGGGGCAGATAACATTTGGAAGTCTCACAGCTTGCAAATCTTCATAAATATCTTCAACAGATGTTGAACTTTCTCTTTCAGAAGCTTCTGACATGCTTATGTGGCGTCTAAATGCACTGCACATAGTTGAAATCTTGTGGGTATCTCCTGTACCCTCTTGAGGAAGTCGCCAAAGGAAGGCGTCTTTTAAGTCCACATCTGGGTAGCCCTCCGTTGTCTCTTTCATTGATTTTGTTATGGATGGTACTGTAGACTGGGGTCGAGGTGGCCTTCCCAAATTAGAAACTATAGATGTGACAGGGGTGCACTGCTTCTGTTTCTCATTTACGATTGCATCTTCATGCCCTCTATCAATGTACCGATCTAGTACTTCATTCTTGTTTAATAAATTGCTTAGTCTTGTTGATCTGCATTGTATAGCAATAGGAGAGCTAACAGGAGAGTGTCCTGCTGAGCATGAACAGCATTTTGAACGAGGAGAATCACTTTCCATTGCAGAATGATCTTTTGGGGTATTTATTGCATATTCTCTCAACAATGGATTCCCTTCTGGAGACCACATGTCGGTACTGCAAGTTAAGATATACTGTTAACATCATTTTCAGATGACATGCTGAAAAAATGAGCTACGATACATATGACCCTAAAACCAAAAAAGAGTCTGGCCACAGAAACACTAGTGGTAAAGAGGATCTAAACTGAAGAACTACTTGTGTCATCTCCATTGCATCATGGTGTCGTCTATCTAACAAAAAATATGAAGCATCTATTTTCTATAGACATTGGTGTCACAGGACACCATGGAACCTACTGGAACCACTTTTGAACTCAATCGCAAGAATGTGTATTTAAGTGAAAAATGGAAGAATGTAACTTCGTATGCAATCAAACCCAGTATAAATCATTGATAGATACCAGAGAAAATCTGCATGTGCACTGAAACTGAACAATCATAAAGACGGCCCTTTGCAAAAATAATTAAGCATTCAGAATAATAGCTAAAATAAGTAGAGTTTGCATATTGACATATCACGGTGTATTTGTTATTTCTCTTTTCTCTAGATTTTAGTAACATGGATCAAATGGCAAATAGGTAACACGCGGGCTAATGGCCAATACTATCATTTCAGTCAATGGTAAACAACATGTTGTATTATAAGTAGTACGGACAGCAATTATGAGGTAAAGCCTGCTTACATATCTTTGGCATGGTGGAGTGCATCAGATTCATCATACAAAGAGCATGGGATATCACCCGAGAAGCTATAGCATCGTTCATCCACACAACTGTTTCTGGCCGGGGATGAGAATGACATGGACCTCCTGAGTTGCTTGGGATTGGGTGGTTCCTCCTTATGCCGCTTCTGACGACGGCTTCTGGATCTCGACAATCTTGTGCTGCAGGAACCGGAACTGTCCTTTCCCTCATCTGTGTTTTTACTATGTCTACTAGTCTTGTTATCATTGATCGGCTGTCCATTTCCCTCACGAGGGTTTGCAGCAGGGGACCCAAAGAAAAAGAATCTTCTCATGTTTCAGAAGTGCCGAGGATTCACAGGTTCCTTGATTCGGGATTTTCCCCACAAACTAGTCCCTGCATGGCTTGCATATTTGCAGTCAGCAAAGAAGTAACCATGAGACACATTAGATCGTAATTTGCATAGCTGAATAATTACAAGACAAGGCAACAAATCCTTTGTTCACGAATTATCCGAGAAGTAAACAAAAATATTAACAGGGGCATAGCATACTTCCCCGTATCCTTGGCAAGGAAATTGAACTCCCAACCAAAGCGCATACATGCCCATGGTCTACTTCTCATCAGTATGTCTATCTAATAGGGAAATCAGCCAAAAACAGGGGCACAAGGACAACAGAAAAGGCAAGGAACTTGTTCGATCCTGGATCCCAGGGGCACCGAACCGCCCAAAGACCCAACCCCTGTCAATCCATAACCAGGAGCGACAACCGAACCCTCCCCAACGGAAATTCGCCTAGCAAAACCACTCCCCGTCGATCCTCGATCCCGGAGCCGCCGCCGACCCACGGACGCCCTTCCGATCCTTCACGGCCCAGCGCGTCGATCGCTCAAAACCCGACGCGGAATTCGGAACCACTCCGCAGCAACTCGTACCGAAAGTAAACCCCTGCGATAATTGGATTGCCGGATCGAGTACAGGAGGAGGAGGGGTGCGGGGAAACCTGCGAGAATCTCAGGCGAGGCGAATCGAGTGGAGTGGAGCCGGCGGCAGGGCGAAGGCGAGTGGGGTCGGCGGCCGTGGCAGGGCGGTGTGGGATATGGGTTGATGGACGCAACGGTCGGGAGGGCAGAGGAGCATTTGATTAGCGCGCACTAATTACGATTAACAGCTGCCCCTCTGCTGGTTTGGGACCCTTTGTTCTGATTGAGGAAAGGAAAAGGAAAGAAAGGGAATATTTTTTTGAAATGGGAGCGGCGAAAGCGGGGTTGGTGGGCCCGTAGGGGAGCGGGTTCAGGTACCGTATGGCCCTCTTCTTCTCTAATGGGCCGGCCTGTTTCCATTCGAATGGGCCTCTCATATGCGGATCGGCAGGCGGAGCCCACCTGGGACGAGGACAGGCCCCCGTGCGCGGTGCGCCACACACAGACAGGCACGTCTGCTGCGCTCTCACTCCACCTCCGCCATGTCCGATTGATTTCATGGAGCGGGACGCGGTCGGGTCGCCGTCGGCGCTTTGCTCTCACCGTAGCCCACGGCAATGGCGTGGCGCCTTCCCTGCCCCCGTACTCCCCGCGTGGCGGTGGCGCATCCTCTCCACTACCACCTCCCGTGCTTTGCCTGTGCGAGCGGCGCCGTGTCGGCGGGAAGCAGTCGGTCGGGAGCGGAGACGACGGCACCGTCCCCTGGGGATTTGGCGCCGCAGGTTCCTTCGCGCTCCAAGTCGCTGTAGAAACAAGATTATTTTTAATTTATCCCCGAAATTTTGTTTTGGGTGAACTGCGTGTACTTGCACTACTGCCTACTGGCCGTCTCGCCGTCGATTTGATCACGAGTGACGTCATGTGCATCTTCTCTCCACGCAAACAACAACTACAGGTCTAGTACAGCTCATGTAGAGTAAGCTTTATCGAATTTGGTAGCTGGCAATGCAATTATGTAAATGATCTGTTTTTCTTTTCAATAGAGCAGGCAATAGTGTCGTTTTTTGGCTGATTTGGTACAGAATTCCATCAACCATCGAGGCACCTATAGCTATAATCATGTTATCATGGAGATATCATGAGGGTGTTTTTTTAGATAACATATCATGAGGATGTTTAGTGATGCAAGTTTTTTTTTTTGGTTGTATTACATTTATCCAACCTTGATAAAACAAATTTCTTAAAGGAAACCTTTTTTTCACCATCGACTATGCCCATTTTCAATCACACAGTTTGCTATACTGCAACTTAAATGTGGACAGCTAACTTTATGTCTGATATTCTTCTATGGAAAGATGGTTTCCGGTTTTGTGCCTTTCCTATAAAAATTATGAAAAGTAGTTACTGGATGCAACTATAGTAAAATAGAATGGATTGGTGAAGGCGAAGTGATCCGCTTGTGGTGAATGCTTTTTTTTTCTTCCTATTAAGAAGAAAATCCAGATCGTTCAAAATTTATATGGTCTAACTGGGAAGGCTCCAAACTATTGCAGCCTTGCAGCATCACAGACAGGAAGCCGCATCACACAGACACTATCACTTGCAGAATACAGATCATCCGTTGATGGCCTCAAATTGGCATGTCCAAGTATTGTTCGTGAGGCTCTGAGTGATCTTGTTCTTCAAAAATGGGGGTGGCGCCTTCTAAGCTTGAAGATGACAAGGTCCTTGTGCTATGCTAGGAGAGGAAGTGTTTTGTTAGAGAAGTGTTAGATGCTTAGATGGAAGATGTGCATTTATATTCTGTCACTGAGAAAAACCATTTGAAGGGCGGCCCTGGTGCAAGCGGTAGAGCTTTACCGCCTGTGACCAAGAGGTCCAGGGTTCGAGCCCCAGCCTCTGCACATTTGTGCGGGAAAGGCTGCGGGTTATTTCCCTTCCCCAGACCCCGCAGTGCGGGAGCCTACTGGGTACGCCCACTGAGAAAAACCATTTCTTTTCTGGGGAAATGTTTTGAACCTGAAGTGCTGAAAGAGTCAATCCCAAATTTGCAGGTCAATCATATGAGTGCCGGGAGGAACTCGGTGACAGCAGCCGCAAAAGTAACTGCTCAATCTTCATTTCCTGCTGCTACAGAGGTCAGTCAGAATTTTGAAAATGCTGATGGTTTAAGGAGCCTCCAAGAGGAAGGGATCCCTGAGCACCGCGAGGGAGATGATGATTTTGCAGAGCCAGAAGATGACTTTGACAATCGCGAGTGTTCAAGAACCGGAATGATGTGCTTGTTGATAATACTCACTGACCTGCGCAACACGCTTCAGAAAATATTGCTTCACAAAGTACTAATTCTTTTAGGGACAACTCCAAAAATAAGAGGACAGTGATTGGCAGATCTTCACCAGATGTTCTACCTATGGATGGTAGGTTGAATAAACCTTCCATTGATGTAGGTAATGTGGTAAACGATTTAAATACATGCATGAAAGGGATTGAGATATTATTCTTTTGGGCACGTAGTTCTGGAAAAAGAAGTCCCAAGAATTCTTGAGGAAGGTAAAATCCTGTTCCGCCCTCTACTACCTGAAGAAATAGGTTAGCTATCAAGTGAATAGCTTTCTGGTTATGAGCATTTTTCTAATTTTATCTTACCCTCTCTGATAAGATTGATATCAAATAAATTTCTGCAGCACATGAATCAAAGCCTACAAGCTTTCTGGCAACACTGTTTGCTTGCTGCAGAGAGGATGTCAATGTTCCTGAATGTAAGTTAATTTTGACTGAAACTATTAGTTTGACTCTTCCCCCTTCAACGAATGCTTTTGCTATTCCTATGCTGCAAATATAAATGCAAAAGGTTTCTTTTAGGGAGTACTTGTAATGTGATATCATTCTACATTTATTTCAGCTGTTAGCATCTTGGTTTCTACTGTGGAATAGAAAACTTGGCCTTCCAACAGTACAAATAATGTGATGCACCATGGTTTAATGCAGCCCTTTCTCAAGCCGAGATAAAGTACCTTACCTGGCATAGATCAGTGTCTTCACAATTGTCACCATCTAGAATTTCTCTGAGAAATGTGGCAGCTACTGAAAGGATCAAGTGCCCAAGAGGGGGGGGGGGGGGGGGGGGGGGGGGGGTGAATTGGGCTTGTTTTAAATTCTAAAGCAAAATTGAAACCTATCAAGGCCAATCACCCCCTAGTGCCTACCGATCGTGTGTCCTAGCTAGAAAGCGGTAGCAGTTCAGGAATTGAAAAACGACCTAAGCAATTATAGTGGAAAGCTAAGAACACAACGGAAAGTAAATGCGGAATGTAAATGAGCTCGGGAAAGAGAATTCTTGACGCAGCGATGTTTTCCCGAGGTATCGAGGGTCGACACTCCCCCCTAGTTCTCGTTGGAGCACCTCGCAAGGTATCGCTCCCCTCAATCCCGCGCAAGGGATGAGTGCTCTCTACGGGCTGGTTCTTCGCCACTCCGGCTCGGTGAACCGCCCACAACCGATCACAGAAGCTTGGAGAAGGGCCGCCAACAATCTTCCGGCGATCACCTTCCCCCGATCACCACCGAACCGTCTAGGTGTTGTCGAACACCAAGAGTAACAAGCACAAGACCTTCACTTGACCCACTCAAGGCTAGAAAGGTGGATGGATGCACACTTGTCACTCCTAATCACTCTAGGAGGGAAGAACAAGAATTGGATCTCTCAAATCTCTCCTTCACTAGGCACTTGGCTCTCCAAGAACTCTCTCAAGGTTCCTCCAGGTGTAACAAAGGCCAATTGAGCTAATTGGGACGAGATAGGAAACTATAAATAGTTCCCACCTCCAAAACTAGTCGTTTCTTACTTTTTCTCTTTTCTGCGTGGGCGTCGGACTAGTCCGGAGACCAGACCGCCGGACCAATGCCTCTGGTCCGGAGCCTATCCTTAGATCAACACTGCACTGTGCCAGGTACCTCCGGACCACTTGCATTGGTCCGGAGCCCTGGTCCGAACCCAGGGTGCGTACTGAGTTGAAACTCAACTCGGCTGAGAGCGTCGGACTAGCTGTCGGACTAGTCCGGAGCCTTTCTTTGGGCTCTCTCAAGAACTCACTGGCCACCGGACCAATGACTATTAGTCCGGAGCCCTCCGGACAGGTGGTCCGGAGCTTCTTCCACAGCTCTCTGCCTAAGGCAGGACCACCGGACCACCTCCAATGGTCTGGAGCCTCCTAGGCAAACTGGTCCGGAGCCTTTTTCACCCCCTTCTTCACTTCTTCTCACCAAGTCTCTTGAAGGGTTTTGCTCCTACCAACTCAAGGCAAACCAAGGGTTATTAGCAGGGTCTCTAGGACTAGTTGTGACAAATGTGCATACACCAACATTCTCAAACTCTCCTAGGTCAAGCTATTAACCTCATACCCCCCTTAATAGTACGGTCAAAGGAAAAACAAAGTCCTAGTCTATACTTAGTGCCCTTCTCAACCTCATGGCACTAAGACCTAGTCTAGTCTTCACCTTGTAGCTCCATCCTTTGAAACCGAAAACGAATTCCATCTTGGGGGCATGAATACCATTAAGCCCATTCACAATCATCACTTATGACCTAACTTAATCAAGTTTGCCTCTGCAAAACACACGTTAGTCATAGTGATCTAGCATTGTCGTTAATCGCCTAAACCAATAGGGCCTAGATGCTTCAGCCATATCTCCACACTTGATAGATTGTATGCATGGGAGAGCAAACTTTATGACGAAGTTAAGGTAGTAGCACCCTCTTTCTGGATGTTGTACAGTATTAATCAATTTTATGTGTGTTCCAGAATCAGAGTTTGAGATACCTAGAAGTAATCTGTTTTGTTCTGCTTTCAGGCTAGCAGCGCCATCTGCAGGAAGTACGATGAGAGATGCAAGAAACTGAGACTCCAGGAATCAAGAGGGGGAAATCAAATTGATGTTGATTTTACCCGTGCTTCTGTGAAGGACTTGCATTCCAGAGTACTAGCGGCTGTTCACAAAATAGGCTTCATTTCTAATAAGAACATAGAAGACGTAAGGGATAAATATCTTCAACCACAGCTGAATGAACTAATTGGATGGTATGTCTCTGCCTATATCATTGTCTATAGGTGTATGCAAAAACATGTTGTCCTGTGCATTATTATAACATGACATATAGATGTGTTAGTCGTCATAACAAGATATGTGTCATATTATCTTAAAAGAATGTGCACTATCGCAATAGGCAATGTGCATTTATTTATATGTTTATATACTGATTGATGTGCTCATCTGATGGAGAATCTCTTCTCCCTGGCAGTTCCACTAGGATGTGGGCTACAATGCTTGAGTGCCATCAGTGCCAATGCTGCGACCTGAAAATATCATTTCAGTCAGAATCTCAACGCCAGGCTGGGTTTCTCCTCTCAGTTGAGCTGAGAAAACTATGTTCCAACTTCTAGAACTGGATGTCATCCTGCAAGGCATACCTCTGCAGTCTGCAGCCTAAACATGTGGTTGCACAAACGCCGTTGATGCTTCGCTGACTGAGACTGCTGTCACGCCAATCTTCACAACCTGCGAAATGTGGATGAAGCTTGTCGATGATTTACCAACCGTGGACTTTGAAGAAGCCATCGAAGGTCTCATTGCAGACATAAGGCTGCTCCATTCCTCGCAAAGAGAAGGGTGCCAAATGACAAAACGGGGGGAGCAAGTCATGCCCCCGTTGATCTGCACCCGAGTCTGTTGAGATTCATAGAGAAGCTCGAAGCCTTCTCAGAAACCTCAGTTGAGAAGTATACTGATCTGCAGGAAAACGTCAGGGCCGCAAAGGAGATGATTTGGAGAAGAAAAGATTGAATACAAGCATCTGTTATTAGTGAAGTGAACTTTGTACAGTACTTCAATAGTGTTGGCCAAGTAAATGTTCCTAGTGTAAATTCAGAACTACTACTATGTTAGTAGTACCGAATTGTGTCAAGAAACAAGAGTAGGAGTGCAGACAGCAGACGGGATGTGAGGACAAGTGGGCTAAAGTGGTGACGAAAATATATTTATTTATGCAGGAGTAATAAGCTAGCTGTGCTTGTATATAGTATGTTCGCGCTTCGCTGCAGTCAAATTACAGAAGATGAAGAGATCCAGTGAAAAGTACAGTACGTATGATTGTATATGCACTGGAAATAAAGCTGTGTCTCCAAATCTTGGGGTTTGACCTTTTTGTGGCACTCTTGAATCTTGATGACATGATTCCGTGGCTGCCCCCCTCAAGGCCTCAACTCAACCCTTGCAGTGTACAACAGCTATATACGAGTTGACGCTATGACACTATATGTTCTCTCTCTCTCTCTCTCTCTCTCTCTCTCTCTCTCTCTGAGATGTTGCCGTTAAGACTTGCTTGGTCTACGAACAGTAGTGGTAAATGTTGGCTGATGTCTGCTGATTCTTGGTTTTAGACAGCAAAAAGGTAGAAATTCAAAGGTGTACGATCGAGTAGAAATTCTACTCGCTGACATTTGCGGGGTGTCCGTGGCAGCCAAAGTGACACAGCATACTACACGCTGAAACGTTCAACCAGTTGACGGAGGAGGAAAGCTACACAGGGCCAAAAGAAAGCAGTCGTGGCTCTGGCAGTTTTAAATGGACGGAATCAACGGGCGTATCGATCTGACCTGACCTCTGGGAAACGGACAAGCAGCCAGAACCAGAACCAGATTCCTGCCTGCCGATAGCAACAAGCTCCCAAAGTCAAAAGCCCATTGCACGCACCATGATGCTGATGCCACCTCCTTTGTTTCTCGTGCCGCCTGTTTGTCGCCTCGCCTCGCCGGCCTCAATGCTGCAGCTGCAGGCATCAACTCTGCATGCATGTTCGGATCAAACCCCAAAGAAAAGATAGATAAAGAAGAAGAAGAAGAGTTCAAAACTTTCGTCCTTTTTCAGCACATTTCACTAGGCGATGCTGCCATGCCGATGTGCAATGCTGCGATCAGTATATAGTATACTACTATAATGCATGGGAGAGTATGAGGTCTGAAATCTGAATTAAACTGGGGGCAGATGCCTGGAGTAAATAAAAACAGCTCTGGTTGTAGGGCACAATCTGAAATTCAGAATGAATGAAACCGTGTACTACTGTAGCCCTCTCTCTCTGATTGCACTACATTGAGGAGGAGATGGGCCAGCCGCCAGCGTAAGGCATTGACCTACTATGTAGATAGGATAGGGATGTTCCCAGAGGTAGTACATCCATGCAGTATTATTATTGGTACAGCAGCTGCTACATGTCAAAGGGAATAATGAAGCGACAAGGAGATGGTCCAAGCTCAAACACTTGTTTACTAGCTAATTGTCGTCGTCCCACGGAATCCTTTTCATTTCCGGGGGGCTTGGTTTGATAATGGTAGGTTAGTACGTTTATGTGTAGGAGTATTGTAATCTGAAGGGTGCAGAGCATAGGTAGGCAGCTTGCTAGGATGAGGAGGATATTCTGAAACTTGTTGTTTAAGATGATGAGACTATCAGAGAATGATACTATATTATACTAGTGGATGAGTATGAAAATGAACTAGTGGATCAGGGAGCAGGCAGGTGTAGCAAGTCAAACAGGGCCTAGTATATCACATAAAGAAGTAGTTTTTATTTGGGAATATAATGGGATGGGAGCATCTCATGTGTATATGGGCCATGCATGTGGACTCTAGCTAGCTCCCCTAATAATAAATAAAATAAAATAAAATAGATAAATGAACAGCTAGCGGATGGCTACCACAACAACAGGCTGATGTCATCATGCGCTCACAGCCTCGTCACCACTTCTGAAGCTACAAGAGCAATGGAATGGAAGGGTCAAGTTTTCAGCAGACAACGTTGAGTTGAAACGGTTTCAGCCAGCAGATGTAGCCGGCCAATCGCTGTGTGCTCTAGCCTGCTACTGCTAGGAGGGAGGCTGAATTCTTGATGATAGGTGACTGAAGAGATTACTAGTAGTACCTTTTTCTGATCATGTCAAAGAACGAAGCTAGGCTTTCAGCTTTGCAGCTGATGACATTGACACCTGCTGGCAATGCAAGAATCAAGAATTCAACACCCAGCCATATACTATACATATGACCACCAGCAAGGCACTGGAATTATTACTAGTAAGGTGTTGTTTGGATCCATTAAACCATGGTCTAAAGTTTGGGTTTAAAGTTTAGATTCTAATGTGGGTCTAAGGTTTAGATTCTAAAACATATAAACTATGGTGTTTGGATCCATGGTCTAAAGTATATTGTGCACCTTTAGATCCTGTTTAGCATCTCTTTTGGTGCTAAAAATTTTAGACTCTGTCTTATATCCAATGTCACTTTAGACTATATTTTAGACCTCTGTTTAAATCCATGAGTCTAAAAAAAAGTGCTAAAAGTGTAGGATCTAAACTTTAGACCATAGATCCAAACAGGGCCTAAGTACCTAAGTACAGTATATCTTATTAGTGGTAATGAAGCAAATGGAGTGGTTGATGGACCCAATGGCACGCAACTCAATCAAAAGTCCTTCAAGGGCACTCACTCATGATCATGGGATGTTCTGCTCGATCTGCTGGATCCATTAATGTAAACTAATCCAAGGACCATGCGATGAGATGCATTCATCTTTTTTCCCCCTCTCCAATACTGCAATTGTAACGCATGCAAGCTCTTCGTTCTGGGTCAGTGGACTTGAAACTGCAACTAGGCGTACGTATTAGTAGTGTGTAATATGTCGGTATTGACCACTGCTACTGCTACTGCTACTGCTAGGTGGTGGTTCCAGTAGTACGTACGTAGTTTAATACTCGTAACAATATACTAACCGGCGGAGTGGTTGGCTGATGCTGCTGAATTGCTTTGCTGTTGCTGGTGGGATTTCAACGCTGACAGACGTCGGAACGCGTCAAACTTGTTCAGTTTGTTTTTGTCTGCAGTGTCGTGCAGAGTGATGCGCATCAGGGCAAGCGAATGATGAGAGCATCAGGGCCATCATGCATGTACGTCTGCGGCTTGAGACTTCAGACTGGATCCAGTTGCTGCTTCTGGTTACATGCATACTGTGCGTGCGTGTATGGGTTCAGAATTGAAACATGCAGCATCGCGTGGATGATAATGCTGAGCAGGCGCCGTGGAAGATCCGTGGTCGTGCTTTGAATTTGAATTGAACGCAGGTTTGGACTTGTGCGCTCCAGGGTCAGGTCAACGGCACAGCGTCAACTCTGGGCTTATTGTATAAAATTTAATTGCTGAAGCCATGGCTAATTCGCGAGACGAATATTAAGACTAATGAACTTGTTATTAGCACATGTTTATTGTAACATCACATTATCACTCACGAACTAATTAGGTTTAATATTTTCGTCTCGTATGTGTAATTAGTTTTATAATTAGTCTATATTTAATACTCTAAATTAGTATTAACCATGTACCGTGACAAAGAATAAACTTTATGAGGTGGAATTAAATGGGGCCAGCGTCTCCTTGACGATGCATGAGTTTGACCTCACCCATCACATTCATTTCCCATCAACAAGGCTGGTCTAGCCGGGTTATCCCATTCAGCTCTCTCATACTCGTATAGGGGTTTAGAAAAACTCGTCCGCACGTGTTCAGAAATGCTCGCCCGAAGCCATTGAAACAAACAAATCTACTTTGCATCCTCCTACACTTTTTTAGGGACGCTTGATTAGGAAAAATAGATTAGAACATAGGAAAACTATTATCCGCTTGGATCAAATCCTTTTCTATCCATAATAGAGACACTTATTTAAGGATGGAGAGAGTAAGCTTGTAGTCTATGTAAAGGAAAGAAAAGTTTGCTTCCTCATTTGCCAAGATGAGTAGGTGTGGATTCACATGCATTAACCTTCCTCCCACCCAACAAATTCTTGCCTTGATCAAGCAAGAGGCTCACCAATAGATTGATGCCGGGGGCTCTAGGCTAGGTAGCATAAGTCGTGATTGATCGCCTTAGTCCCATCTTATGCTAGGGATCGAGGCCAATGCTTGCTGTAAAACAACAACTCATGTCTAGTGCACCGTAGCCGTGATACGTCGTTGTAACTTCAAACTTTTGTTGATCTTAATGAAATGAGATACGCAAATATTTTGCGTATTCGGGTGAAAGCATTAACCTCATTTTTTTTTAAACCATAATATGTAAGCGTGTGATGGAATCACCACGGTAGTAGACTCCAACACATTTTGAGTAACCAGGGCCCGGGAAGAGAATAAGGGGTGAATCCAGATAGTTAGGCCGTCGTTTTCGCTAGGTAAAAGTGAAAACTTTACATTGTTTTGCTTGGAGTAACCCCATTGATTCAGTGGTTAGTTGTGGAAAAGGTTAGGTTGCCTTTAATTTTTAATTACAGTGGACACAACATCTCCTACGCCATCGTTATCGCCGTCACCGTCGGTGAGGGCGCAAGTACGGAGAGGAGAGACCCGGGAGGGCCTGGCTC